>CM069454.1:58339637-58379701 GCA_035610835.1 Ophiura sarsii
CGTCCCAATTAAGAATGTTTTTATGGTAATAAAACGTTTGTTGTTTTACCATGTTTTTGTTGTTTTAGTGGTAGGATGTGGTTCATGGGCGTTTCACATGTCACTTCTATACGCAACACAGGTAAGTTATGCGTTTTCTGATTTTGAAAATAAATAAATAATTCTGAGTGTCGTAGATAGAGACGTCATCAGAAATTCAGAAGTTGTACACAATTTTGTTATGAAACCTTAAAATTCGATTTACCAAAAGTTTACGATATATGCAAGCACTCGCTGAACGTTTGGAAATGGCAACATTTCTTTCTAAGTGAAATGGTGAGCATATCAGCTTCTGTTCCATTTGAATGGCTCTTTTCAGAGCCACCAGGAGTTATTTTCAGAGCCACCGGGGCTCTTTTAAGACCTACAAGGGCTCTTTTCAGACCTACAAGGGCTCTTTTTAGAGTTACAAGGGCTCTTTTCAGAGCCACCAGGGCACTTTTTTTAGAGCTACAAGGGCTCTTTTCAGAGCTACCATCAGTTTCCTAAGAAGGAGAGGGGAAACCTACTTGCACATCATCGGGCAGCAGTAATGATGATGTATACCCTAATAGACAAGGGGCAGTATTAATGTCTTCTATATTTGGTGTTGAAAAAGTCGGGCTACTCCTGATACGAAAACTTGACAGTTTGTTTGACGGCAAACCAGTGGAACCATTCACCATCAATTCATGCTCACCTATTATTATATAAATTTTTATACCGTCGTTTTAAGAATCACACAATCTGGTATGCAACAAAATGTGTTATCAAAAGATTCTAAAAATAGCCGTGACTTCTCTCCGATCTTTATTTTTAATTTTTAGTGAAATGAAGTATAGGCCTAATATCGAGGGTTGAGCCTCTTTATGGTTCTGAAAATCTATAGGTTATATGGATTATTTTTCTACCAAAAATTATATCAATTTGCCCAAAAGTTGAGTTAGTTAGGGTCTTCTGATCTGGCGCTCAACCCTCGATATATGATTCAGATACTTCCCAAGACATACTATATTGACAGGGGGGGGGGGGGGGGGGGGGATGTAGGGGGGGGGGGGGGAGGGGGAGTGGGATCAAGAAGATTGTAATGAAAAACAAAAAGCAAACACCAATTCAACACTGGTACCGTTTGTTTGTTTGTTAGAAGTCTAAATTGGAACCTGACTCCTGGATAAACAGTGGCTCAATATTTGCCATGATTACAAATATTAATATTACGATATTAGGCAAAATAAAAATAAATACATGTTTAGCGTCCCCTCTCCTGCTCCTTTTTTGGGTCTGCTTCAAATTTCTTTGCTTTTTTCATTATTTCCGTCATAACTTTTTTGTTCAGGTGTTTCAGAGTTTAAGATGTGTGTTAAAGCTTTCTTTCTTTCTTTCTTATATGCATTTTAAGCAAGTTTTGTGGTGACAAACCCCTCAGAACCATGAAATATAAATAATTTAAAGAGGCCTCCTCCTCCTCTTTCAGGTTCACAAAGTTTGTCGCTAATCAGGACGATTTTGCTCCAAAAAGTGCCAAAAATAAAAAGGGCCTCCTCCTTCCTTTTTTTTGAAAAAGTCAGGACGCTAAACATGTCTATTTTGTATTTGGCCTTAACACGCGACAGGCGTCTGCAAGCGACATTCAAAAATTTCACAAACTTTTTCAGATATGTCTACAATTTTGAATTTCATTACCATATTTGGAATCACCATGAGAAATGCATTGAAATAAGTACAAACATGCCTCGTAAAGGTTCAGTATTCCTTGTGATAGACTTTGAAAATTGGGAAAGGTTTCTAAACAAAATCTGTTTTGTAATAGTAAAACTAATATAGCCGCGTTGAGAGTGTTAATACACAAAACCATCTTTAAGGGTATGTTGTAATATTTAAACATGGCCCTAGTATATAATGTATGTATACTCTTCAAGTACAGTTCAAAACATGATGGTTTGCTCGCATAGTACAAATATTGACTCATCTGGCGGGCTTGTGTCGGTCGGGTTTTGAAATGCCAAGTTAAATATTAATCAACTTTGCTACCCTTTAATTCATGAGTGGGTTTTTTTTGTATTCATCATGTTCATTGCATACAGGGTGGTCCAAAAAAAACTATACCCAACTTTGGAGGCCATTTTCTCCTAGATGATAAAATATTTTAGTAATTTGGTTTGCATATTATTAAAGCATATATTGTTGAGCATTATTGGTGAAAATAGGGAAGATATTACATTAATATTTTTTGAGATATTGCTATTTTTAGCGAGTATGTGTAAAAATGGCTTTTCCACGGGAGCTGTCAATGCATCAACATGTTTGAATATGATATGACAATGACACACCTTTGTATTCATTGCACAGTTGACAATGACAAGCACACCTTATTAAACTTAATCCTTTAAGGATTATAAGCAGTTAAAACTGCTTATAATGGGTCTTGGGTCATTACATTATTGTGTCATATCATATTGTCATAAAAGTGCATATCATGTTGATGCATTGACAGCTCCCGTGGAAAAGCCACTTTTACACATACTCGCTAAAAATAGCAATATCTCAAAAAATATGAATGTAATATCTTCCCTATTTTCACCAATAATGCTCAACGATATATGCTTTAATAATATGCAAACCAAATCACTAAAATATTTTATCATCTAGGAGAAAATGGCCTCCAAAGTTGGGTATAGTTTTTTTGGACCACCCTGTATTCACTCAATGGTATGTTCCTGTGACAACAATCAGTGAATTCGTGTGCATGAATCCGGGTCATGGATATCCCCATCAAACGTCACACAACCCGGGGGGGGGGGGGTTACTTTCGCCAAAAGCGTACGTGGATGTGCCTGCCAGACGTTGAAAATGTGACTCTCCCTATACCTATTTTTTGGCTAATTTCCCACCCATCAGTATACCAATTTGGTAAGAAAAGCACCCAATTTTGCACAAATTGCTCAAAATACACCCAATTTATGCCAATTGGGCGCTTTGGTCTGTGATGAAAACCACCCCATCGCTATACCAATTTTTGCGAAAAAGTATACCCCAAAAGGCAGGCACATATAATACGTATACCATATCAATGTGAGAACACCCCCCCCCCCCCCCCCCCCCCCCTCGGTCACACAATAGCCAAATGTTGGGCTCATTTGGGGTAGCGTTAGAATACCCGACCATTTGTATTCCTCACTGTGTAAAATTAAAGTGTATGGATCGTTCTTTAAAAGTCCCCATAATTAAAGACATGCAGTGGTCAGGGTGGTAGGGTATATACTAAAGGAACTCCCTCATTTGGTCTTTGGAGACGAGAAAATAACAGCGATTGAGGTGTTGGACTAAAATAAGACAAACTCTTACCATGCTATATGTAGAATTGAACCATGCGTTGCTCATATCCAACATTATAGTACATAGGCCTCGCTCGCTGTTCAATTTTTGGAATCTTCGGCCTATTATCAATCTCCACAAATGACATATTTTTATCAACATCTTGAGTAGGCCTATATTTCAATTATTCTTGGTGAGAATGTTTTAAGTCATGTAAGTGATGTGTCTTAGGCGCTTTTGGGGCTTCTTTTGGCGGCCACCTTGATTTTGCACACTATCTTATGGTACAATATGAATATTATGTGATAAGGAAATCTCTAAAAATAAACATAGCAGTCATGGTAGTCTACGATTACATTATAAGCCGAATGCACTATTATGTGTATTAATTAATAATCATTATACCAGTAATAGTGCTATTTTCGTGATTTTCGTACCGGACACATAGAAGACAAGTCATTGTTGTTTCCGGTATTTTTTCGCGCTATATATCATGTTAACCCATCTGATCTGCAGGATTTGTGGGAAAATTAGCTCGCTCGTGTATTTTAAAAGTATTTTTGGAAACAAACTTGTCATCTCGTATACTTGACCCAGCTTGACCTACCATTTCTGAACGTAATTTGAAGACATACAACAGCACCCATGATCGATATTGGTCTTTTTTCACACGCAAAGAATAAAGAATTTATAAATTACTACAACTACAAGCGGACCCAAAACAAAGAAAGCGTGAGGGGACGCTGAAACATGTTTATATTTTAATTTGCCATCACACCTCACATTACGTCACATAATACATCACCCATCAAATTGTAAAAAAAGGTGAAAAGCAGACGGTTTTCTTACGTCAACTATACACATATTAGCTCTATACACCGGCCTGACAAGTTAAACATTAATAATAATAATACCGTATGGACATTATTTAACATCTTATCTAAGAGTTGAATTGTCAATATTAATACCGCATGCTTGGTCATTAAAGTTTTGTTTGCCATAATAGTTATCAAGCTATACATGTATGTTATCAGATGACTTTTGTATTTGCTCACTTGTGCTAATATTAATAAGGTATATATACTGCGCAGTATAGGTGTATTTTTATTAAAAAAACGCGGGAAATTTATCATTTTTTTTGTCTTAAGTCATCTTCTGGCGCACAAAATAATGTTGTCCGTCCCCTTAGAAGATTTTAAGGTCTTTCCACAATGCATTTGCGCGAACGTCAATCAATTAATGTGGTTTTTTTGTAGTTGAAAAATTTAAACCCCAAAAATTGACAAAAAACCAAAAAATATTAATATTTTTATTTTGTATTCCTATTTTTATTATTTTTTTTATTCAAAAAACAAACAAAATGCATTTAATATTCAAAATCGACTTCTAATTAGTGAAATAACGAGAGCGCTATTTCACTAAATACGTTTATTCCTCAATTTACTGACATAAATAAAAAGCACTTTAATGGTCATTTGTCATCTATAACATTTTAGTACACCGGCGGTATTATGCGGGTTCAATCATTATATAATGCATTGTAAATGGATCCATCAATGCCATAGCTAATTGTATCTTGTGTATTATGCGCCGAGAATATATAGCCGATATACCTGTGGATTGTTTTGGGTTAATATATCTTATATAACGGTCGCATTTTCACATATATTATAATATGAGGGCCATTCAATAAGTTCTACCTCCTCCATTGTTATATCAGCCTTTTAGAACCCTTTTTTTAATCCATACTTTTCCTATATATTTGCTAAAATTTTGGTGAAAAACAGCACAATTAAGGATTTTAGTCGCATAGGCTATATATACCAGAAATGGCTTTGAAAAGGGGTCATCCATTTACTAGAGGGTGAAAATGGGACCCTATTTGGCGGCACATCCCCATAACCTTATATCCACTAAGTACCTCCCCCCTGCCCCTCGTCATGAAATTTGGAAATGTGGGTTAATACAATTCAATATCCAGCGAGACATACAAGGCATGGATCGTTTGTACACCTTGACCCATTCTATGAGGACGTCACGAAAAGATGACGTAATACTAATAGTGATACAAATATATTATTAGAACCGGGATTAGAACGGCTTGTTCTCTCGTTTGAACTCTAAGTTTAATTTATCACACTTACGTAAACCAATCATTATCTTCATCATTTGTCTCTCTGAGCAGTTTAGTTCAGGCCCGTAGCCAGGGGGGGGTTCGAGGGGTTCGATCGAACCCCCTAAATTTTGCAACGGTAAAAAAAAAAAGTAGTTTTTATAAATAAATGAATTTTTTTTGTAAAAAATTGTTTAAAACCCTACGAAATGACCATTATATGTTCACTGAGCTGCTTTTTGGACTGTGCGATTTTATGACAGTGCGAAATTTTGTGACCGTGCGATTTTTTTTTGACCTATTTTTTCCAACATTTTTAAAAAAATTTATTCACAACATCGACTCTTAATTAAATAACGAGAGCGCCAAATATTTCACCAAATATGTTTATTCCTCAATTTACTGACATTGAAAAAGCACTTAAATAGTTCATGTGTCATCTTTAGCTTTTAGTACACCGGCGGTATTATGCAGGGTTCAATCATTATAATGCATTGTAAAAGGATCCATCACCCGATCCATCAATGCCATAGCTAATTGTATACTGTGTATTATGCGCCGAGAATATAGCCGATAATACCTGTGGAATTGTGTGTGTAAATGAACCTCTTTTAAAAACAACGGTCGCATTTTCACATTATATTATAATCTGAGGGCCATTCAATAAGTTCTACCTTCTACCAGTGTAATATCAGCCTTCAGATCACCTTTATTTGTTTACAACGTACGGCTCCCCTGATTTCACCGAAGAATGTTACATTCGAAATTGGACTCTGTCGTTGATGGCGTAAACGATTATTTCCTGCTGTTTTTCGTTAAATGCTACGCGATGAGCTGTTCCATGATAGGTGACAAGCTGTAAATAGCCCCATGTTTACACCATCAAAGGCCGGAATCTGTCAGTTTCAAATACGCTCTATATTTGTTTGTAACGAGTGTCTTCGCTTATGACGTGCGCACACACCTTGAATTAATGGAATCTCGTTTCCAGCAGCCTGGAGATGAAAGGAACTGACAATTTGGAACCCGGTAGTACATTTAACGGAATAAATCGTATTGGAAACTGGAAACCAATGCTTAGCACCAGGCTGCCGAAATCGGAATTCGAGATAATGGCCAATTTGGAATTGGGTTTGGGGTATATTGGGTTTAACAATTCCAGCGATACCGTAAATGTGTACGGTATAGCAATCGCTTGTTATATTCAGTGCTCAGCCACTTTGAGAGTGATGTTCCATTCATGCAACCTATAGTCGCCTGCAAAATGACACTAACAGTCAATAAGACTGAACACATGGCTATATATTATTAGTTATCCCCTGCATGTTCACACAATACGGAAAAATATAAAAAAGTATTTTTAAAACACTCGCGGAAAACGAAAACGAATTCGGCTCGGGCCTGTCGGTTCTCGTGTGGGGGCGCTCTATAGCTCACTGGGCGAGGGGACTTCTCGACGGAGACGGACTACTTCCTACCTCCGTAAAATCCCCCGAAGTAAACCACCCTTTAACAGGCTCTGCGCCGCACCTCTGTCCATAGAATCATCGCGAAAAATATGTCTGGTTATGTTATATGCAGATCATTTATTTTTCGGCGTGGATCATACCTTTTCGCGGTCTATTTCGGCCTCAGAATGTAACAGAAATCGAGTCACTTGCGTTTAAATCATCCGCCATTTTATTTGTTTATTACTTACGTCTCATATTTTAAGCAACTCTTCCACAGACACAAAGCAATCGCTTTACACGGTTAACTTGTAACGCGGTCCTGGGAACGCGGTTAATCGACGATATGGAATATATCGTGTGGTTTGACTTTCTTGTTTACACGATATGGATCAGATTGCATACGTGTTAACCAATGAGATTGAAGTATTTACACTTACTAAACTTGTTAAACGTCCCGTACGGAATAAACCGCGTCCTTCTACAACACATTTAAATCGGCGGCATGCGCACATCAGTTGCGGGACGTCTATAGCAAGACATTGCCGAACACACATCTATCTTCAGCTACGGAATAAAGCCAAGTTAAATATGTATTGCGATTTATTCCGTAGCCAGAATATTCAATATTCATTAATCACACTGCGGTATATCAGTCTGATATAGACTGAATACGTGAATAGGTTCAGTCCGATATAGACTGATTATTACTAGAGAGAACAGGTTGGCTGGCCATGCATTACATTGACTTTTGAGCGCAAAATAGGGATCGGATTTTGGTACATTGAGATCAAGACCTCCGTATATTCTCAAGCAAATAGCTGAGCACTGAAACAAGAGATTGCTACAAATATTTGGTATTTGAGATCTTTTGGGTCCTACGACCCTCCTGGATGACCCAATAAGCTTATATAGCTTATTTCCATTGGGTCCATTAGATGTGTGAACAGATACAGACCGGGATATGATCCCCCTATACTCTTTACGAAAGAGTCTGTAACCTTTTTAATGTACTCGGGTATTGCTCTTCCGATGCACGGGACCACCATTTCTACGTGACTTCCAATCCACTGTTGCTGCCATTAGGAAATCGTCACAATCACTTCGCTTCATTTACCAGGCTATCGACACGGTGCACACAGTGTATCAGCACTTAGATTGTAATATCCCCTAACAGCTCCCCAATCTCGCTTGGGTCGACGAGGCAAATTGACACAAGTACATTGCCCAAGGATACAAACATGTTGGATATAGCAGAGCTAGAACTCACAACCTTTGTATCACGAACCCTGCATGCTATCCCCTAGACCACACATGCTCATTGGAAAGATAAATACATGTATCAGCTTTCCATTGATGTATAATAAACACACTGACTTTTTTGAGGAGGACTATAATAGATGGGTGGGTAATTAGAATGAAAATCAGTATCCTACCCTAAAAAAAATCAGCAAAAATTAGAGCAAAATCACGAACTCTGCAATCACTGTGGCCGCTTCCATACCTGTTAAAGGTTGAAAAAATAGAAGCAGATGCTCGTTTCCATGGATACCGCATCCCCAGTCTGTGAGCGCATTCATACGTATAGCAATAGTGTTTCCGTTCAATCGCTGTCTGATTATTGAAACTGGCTATACAGTCGTGAAAACCACCTGTTACATAATTGCCCGATTCCCTTTAATGTTTAAGGGGTCAATACGTACCCTTAAATTTATTTCGATTACCGTTAAAGCTTTAAAAAAAAAGGGGGGGGGGCAATTATATTTCCTGCATTTTGTGTCAAGTGTAGTTCTACTGGGTCATTCCATTTGAAATCCATACACCCCTCTGTATGATTTCAATTGAGATAGCTGGTACGTATCTGTATCTGTAAGGCTTATATTCCAACAAAACAGTAAAAACCGCATCTCGCTAGAGTTGATGCAACAGGTGTTTTTCACCATTGCAGGTCTAGACTGTGATCATCATCAATATTAAGACGACTTTTCCTTTAAATTTTAATCATCATAATAACGGTACCTCATCGGTACAATGGCGATTTATATTATAAAAGGTTGTATAATAAGACCCGGATTCGGATTGCAGGGTTAATTTCCCGCCCATTAATTTGATAATGGCAGATCATAATACATCCACTATACAACCGATTCAATCAATGGACCGCATTACATCCTACTACATCCATCACTGTCGTTGATAATTGGTATTTTTGTAAATGCCTTACAAATGTATTGTTTTGTTTGTCTTTTTTTTCGTGAGAAAAGTAGCAAGTGAATGGATATTTTTTTCAAATATCTATAATACTTCCCGCATAAAATTATATCACATATTATTATGAACACATATAACCTGTGATTATACCAGAGAGCGTTCTTCAGAAAAATACCGTAAAATGGCATTCATGAATTGGTAACCGGATGGGGATGGATTGGGTTGGCCCATACAATCATCACCTCCTCTGATCTTGATGCCCATGTGTGTATTGGCCCTATTAAACCGTAAATTTGACACTTTAAAATGACACATTTTCGCGGATTCGCGCGAAATTCTTTTATTGACGTTTAGTATGTGTGACGCTGCTATAGCATCTTATCAGTGAATTGTTATCTTTTAATACCGTCATTAATGACGTGTTTCAAGCGTATTTTTAGCTTGTATGTGGTAGCGTAAGTAAGCTTAGTTTTTGCTTAAATTTACCTTTGCGTTGCGGTAGTCAACAGAAATGCCCGTTTCTCGAAGAAATCGACACGACGAAACACCAGATTCAAATGAATTGCCAGATGGTATATTTCTTCCCCGGTTGTTTTATATCTCAACTTCTCAATCATAGATATTAATATTATATTATTAACAGCCGATTTTTGTTGATTGATTCTGTACAAGTTTACGCAATGCTGTTCCAAAAACAAGCATGCGAAAAAGAGACCGAATTCTGCTCTCCAATCACCCGGGATGGGGACCGCCTGTAATCTCAGCCTCTGATTGGCTATAAGAGTCGCGCGCTGAGTGGGTATAGGCGCGGGCAACTCCTACTTTTATCCGGTGTATGAATATCACATACCTCCCAGGGCTACGAATCCAACATGGAGATTTGATTACAACGATTACTTTTGATCTGTGATTAAATTTGTTTAATACAAGAGATCAAAAGATCGAGTGAGTCTGATATATCTGTCATTATTATAACATGGTGGCAGCGGATGGATTATATTATTACATCCGGCACCACTCTGTCGACCATTGGGATGTGCAATATGCATACACTTCCTCACAGTATGGGTATTGTAAATGGAGAGAAATAATTATGATAGGCCTATTTCGTCTTATTAATGTGGTAAATTTGCAATCTTCTTGCTCGTATATTTGTCCTGATTGTTCCCCGTTTGATATGCAGTTTTCCTCGTACAATCTTGCTATTAAAGGGCATCCATAATTCAGTGCGAGCGACGCCTTATATGTAGCTGTAACCATGGTAACATAGCTTTAATACTTCAAAATCATATTGAAATATGAATAAGATGAATGAAACATCGTAATTCGAACTCTCACTGATAGCAAATTTGGATATCAGACAGATAGATTGTTAAAAAACTGCATACTTTGATTTACTTTATTTAAGTTTCTGACTATTTTTCGTTCCCTGCAGATGTGTGACGAGGTACCGATGTTATGGGGTATGGCTGTAATGACGTATTGCCTGTGAGTATTTAAAAGAGACTCGGAAAAATCATCTATTGGGCGAGAACCCCCCCCCCCCCCCCCCCCCCCCCCCCCCCCCCCCCCCCCCCCCGTTTTACGGGCTCGACCGACCGACTTTTTATGTATTTGTGTTTTTTTAGGCGTTTTTTCTCAAATCATGTAAAATCAGCCGTTTTTGGCCGAAAATCTGTCGAAAATTTGTTTCAAATTTGTACCCAATTTGTTTGAAACAAATTCCCGAGTTTGGCAGATTTTGGTGACATTTTAAGTTTAAAAAAAAACACCAACCGAGTAGGGTCTACTTGACAGGTCCGTCCGCCCCTTAAAACAGGGTGGGGTTTTTTTTCGTCGTCTATGGCGTCGCTTACGCTTACATCACATTGGGTTTAGTTATTAAATGTTAACTAATCTCTACACGCTTGAAATGTCAAGGGAATGAACGTATTCGTTTGTTGACTATACGTCTAAAAATATATATACAATCTATGGTGTTTTTAGTAAAGGCTGGTACAAATTAAAATTTTGTATCAGCCTTTTACCATTTTACGGTTAATGTTGTTATAATTGAGTAATGTATAGGTGCCGAAAATATTTGAGAAGAACGAAATCCATTTCTGGAAGGAGAACTGTGTCTAATTAATCTTGATATCAAGAGTGAATTGAATTTTTGGAAAAATCTGATATTGCAGCGCCCTCTGTTGCTCAAATTGCGCCGGATCGGAGGAAAGGGCACAGGGAACCAGTGTAGCATATTGGCTGAATCAAGCCACTTTTGAAAATGAGCAGATTGATACCTTACCTCAGTGCAGTAGTGTTTCTAGACTTTATTTTAATGCACTTTAAATCACTATCATTGCGGCTGAGCTCAAAGGTACTCAATTATCGTTTAAAAGTCAAACATTGACTCATTAAATTAATATATTAAATATTAAAACTGGATATTAATAATGCAAAATCATATACATTATATAGGCTATGCACATTCAGATTGGGTTATAACACATGGTTAGGTTTCCATTCGTACAAAGATGCTGAACAACTTAAAGGGGCATTGAGAGATTGCCGAGAAAAAATAAATGTGGAATAAATGAATTGTTTCAATGGATAATGTACGTAGGATAGGAACCCTAAAGTGCAATGATTTATGGGGAAACGGTTGAATAATGGCGCTAGATTGAAATGTGATTGAAGCAAGTTATGTGGTGAGTGATGCTGATAGTTTCGATGTGATCATATCGAAATAACCAAATTGTGAAATTTTACGTGATAGACGGCGAATTAAGGTCAACGGTTTCAGATGGTAGGCTAAGTTAGTATATGCCTAAGTATTACGTAGGTGCAAAAAACTGATTTCCAAAAACATTGAGGGCGCACTCCCATACGTATTTCTCAAATAATTATACATGTACTCTTTACAATGCTTATTTAAATTTAATATCGGTTAAAAGCTGGACAAATATCCAAATATTAACGACTGATAGTTTAAACTACACGCCTTTTACAGGATGTAGAATGTGCATTATATTTAGAGGAATATCCAATGCGAACACATAATGGCGTTCCTTGTGAACGGAAACAAAATTCTTTCAATGGAAACGCGAATTCAAAATCAAGAATACTATTAGTTATATCTGAGACTACTTATATCAAGTACTCAGAACCAATTTTAAGTCGTCCGTAAGTTCCGTTGTATTAACACCTCAAGGATCGGAAAGGTGTCCAGATGGAGCAAGTCGCTGGCATATTTGGCTATCCATTTGAAATCTATACACCCCCTACGGAAGACATTACCTTAATCTGAATTTCAAATGGGTTACCTGCAGGGTAACTCTATTTGAAATCTACACTCTCCGTCCTCCATATATACTGATGAAAGTGGACAAAATATAAAGGGTCCCATGAGGGCCCACTGTGGGCCGAAAATCGATGTTATGGGGGAGGGAGTGCGTGTATTTCAAATGGAATAGACCAGTGCGCCCCTTTTTAAGGATGTACATGTATAATTCACTAACAGAAATATGTGTATATTTATCTATCTGGGTCTCAAATTCTTTTGTCGTAAATTAACTTATTGACATTTTGATCATCTGTTGTATACAGGTGGGAGGTCAGGTCTGCCGAGGGTTCTCATAACATCACACTGGCGGCTAGTCAGCTACTTGTTACCGTTGCCTTCACCGGCGTGTGCGCTACCACGCGTGATTCCCGTATATTTCCCGTAAGTACAATGCGCGCGCATGCATTCAAAAGTAATTATCCAGGATATAAGCGTTCGGCGTGGTAATAAGATATGTATACCTCATCGATAGAGTCGTACCGTCATCTGATTGATAAAAATTCGGGCGTTATTTTATGGCCTCAAACTCGACTATGCCCTCAAACACGACTAAACACGAATATGCCCTCAAACACGAATATGCCCTGAAACACACGACTATGCCCTCAAACACGACTATGCCCTCAAACACACGACTATGCCCTCAAACACGACTATGCCCTCAAACACGACTATGTCCGGGGCATAGTTCTGCGTGTGCTGTGTTCCTCCCGTTCGCACTCAAACGTTTTTCTCCTCTCAAGATGTAATCTTTTAATTACCAAGCAGAATGATGAGAATCATAAAAAATCCTCGGTGATCTCATGGCTTTCGTGGGTCTATAATTTCAACCATGTCTCTCACAGCAGTCAATAGTTGTATATTATTGTATTCACATTTAACAACTCGCCCCTCAATCCCCATATTTTGTTATGAGAGAACTCTTCCTAAAAGTTTTTTTTCTTCAATTATTATATTAACTAGGCCTATGGTGAATTTTGGCTTCAGATCAGGGAACCACGAGTTTACATGGTGTGTTAAACCTTCGGTCACGCATCCATGCGCACAGCATGAAAGTTGACTCCCCCCGGCCGATCTTCACAGATAAATCTGTTATCATATATAACACGTGCCGACATTTATTACTCAATAGTTATGGTCGTGTGCCCTGAGTTGGGACCCCTTTGTGTGACATATGCTAAAAGTGGAAAAATCACATGGATTTTGCTTAAAACATTTTTAGCATTAAAACTATACATAGGAGTATAAGGAAAGTATACATTTCCTGAAAGCATACACGTTTCTAAATCTCACAATGACAATGCCAAGGTCATTATACAGGGTGGGTAGATAATATATAGGGTGCAAACATCAAGAAATGCACTAAAAATACAAAATTTTCACTGGTCATTTACATACCTTGAAGATAAAATTATAATTTATTAAGCTGCATAAATCAAAAGTATACACTAGTATTACAAAGAAAAATGTTGCCACCTTTGTCTTTAGTTATAAAGGATACCTTATACAGGGTGGTCAAAATTTGTAACAATTTAAGTATGTGAAAACGTATTTCTGAAATAAAGTTAACCGTTATCATAATTTAGTGTCATAATAAATTTTAAATTGACGTTTGTAATAATATTGCACCAAACACTAACATATGACCAATAATTACCATGTTATACAGGGTGTAACAAGTGAAAGGCACATGTATGATCGAGTCCTCAATCCACACGTTTCTTCACTTTTTGTTTTTATTTTGATGAAAGCAATGATAATGAAATGAAATAAAACACACATGAAATGATCATGTTACAATTAGAAATGTTGCCTAGATATACATACTAAATTTAATATGGCCAATAACATCATAGGCCTATACAAAGTGTCACAAAATGACGCACATGCGATCTAACGGAGCGCTTGTTTTTGAACTGCCATAACAGATTTGAGCATGGGTAAAATAAATTAGTATTCGGGAATTGTGCAAGATGCAATGTAAGTAGTTTTGTCGAACAATGATCAATAGACTATTAACAATGACACCATGGACTCAAAGCCCCCACCCCTTCCCATATCTCGCTAAGCGCCGTAAATCTTCAAAATTGATAAAGATGTCACAAATTCTGGACAAATTTCAAGATTGCGCGCATGCAATATGCACACCGTATAGTATCGCTTGGGACATTTAACCACGAGATGTACACGCGGGCTTTTTGAACTCACTCGGCATGCATGCAGTAGAGCGTGCATACCTTGTAATTTGTAAGCTGTCATTTGTCTGGTTATAGCAAAGTAAACATACCACACGTACAGAATGTAAAGGGGCTCGTATCGCAATATTTATACTGTTTTATTCCATGAAGTGGTTAATTTATTTTAAGATATAATGCACAAGTGTATGAATTGTTATCAGTATAGATAAATCAATCGGTATACTTCTAATCGGTACAACAGCCAACCTCTCTGAAATTCTATCTAGCATGTATCGTCAATGGGTGATGTAAATGAAGTATTTATTGCGTGTCTGTGAGATTAGCTCCTCACTGCGATTCCTCCTCCTCCTACCAACGGGCTGGCCACTGTGGCGTTTTGGCAATCGCCACATGGGCCGCTTGGTCCTGGGCCTCCCAGGGCCGGTTGGGCCTCTCTCAGGGCCGGTTGGGCCTCTCTCAGGGCCGGTTACGCGAAATGTTGTGACCGTGCGAAATGTTGTGACTGTGCGAAATGTTGTGACCGTGCGATTTTTTGTGACAGTGCGACATTTTTGACTGTGCGAATTTTTTTGACCGTACGATTTTTTTTGACCCTACCCCCCCCCCCCCCCTCCCCCCCCCCCCTCCCCCCCCCCCCCTCCCCCCCACTTACGTGAAATTAACGAGGTGACTGACTGGGAAAACATTTGGGGCAACCTTTTACGAAAATTTACTACCGGGACGACATACGCGCCTGGGCCGCTTTAATCATTTTGCCACGGCCGCTTTCAGGTCCCAGTCCGCCCCTGCCTCCTCCCCAATACTCCTGTTTACTCCTCAACAGTACACATCAGCCCGATCACTCTGACATTCCATCTAGCTTGCATGTATATTGATAATCAATAAGTGAAGTGAATGAAGTATTTCATAGCTTGTCTAGAGATTGGCGCTGTGTGTGTGTATGTGAATGGCTCCTCAATCCTGTTCCTCCGATTCCTCCCCCTCCTCCCCAAGCACCCGTTGATCAATTATTTGCTCCCAATTAAAACTGAAATAATTAAGACATTATTTTGTGGATGGAATGGAAAGAATATTTATTGTGCTTTGTAATGACACCAAATTTGTTATTTTATGACGAGAAATATAGAAACGGTGATAATATAAACATCTTTAACAGTGTAAAAATGTCACACCTCCTCAAAATACGGGGTTCCAATTCGTGGCACACGACCTTATAGTAATATCACAATAGCAATATTATTTTTGTAATAAATTATAAATCTGTCTGATTCACGTGTCGCTTTCATTTGGACACCTGGGTGATACTCTATTATGAAGATCATCTCCAACAGACCATGAAGCTATAGGGCTTCTAGCTTCATGTACAGACTGAGCAATAAACATATAAACCGAGGTGTAGGTCTTCAATTTGTGAATTAGCTTTATTCGTTTATTTCGTTTTCAAATTAAAGTGAAAATTATTATATATAGTAGATGGTTTCAAAATAGTTATATTAGTCACACATCGATTGGTTCCCGGGGATTGGTTTTAATAGTGTGGCACGCTTGAATTTTGTTTAACCCCCTGTGGTCTACCTGTCTATCTTATAGTGGTTCTGATTGGTTTATTACAAGATGTACTCATATGAATAGCCAATTCAAATGCAGCTTGTAAAATGTTTCACTACCATCTTTATCAGGGATACTATTATTCTAACAATGTCTCTCATTGGTGCAATAAATGATGTATCCATCTTTTTAACCAATCGGCCGGTAGTTCTCAGGGGGTTAAAGGTAGATGTTCCGATTTTCAACTTGAAGTTTTCTATTCTATATGAAAGGTCATCCTTAAAAAAGTCGTGTTCCAAAGTTTGAGTTGTATAGCTCTAATGGTTCTTATTTTAGACGCACAAGATGCTGTGAACTGTACCCATTGAGTAGTACACAAACTATATCGGTGGTTACCACCATTCGCGGTAATTCGACGTTATTTCATCGATTTCTCCGTAATTATACCGATTTAGGCCGTCAAATTTCAGTATGATGATGAGAAAAATACGAGCTTTCATATGATATGAAAATCTCCGTATGTTTGAAATAATTCTGTGTTACGAAAATGTGATCGGGTCATCTACCTTTAACACAAAACAGATCACGGAGCTAAACTGAAACTGATTTTCCCCATAATAATGATAATAATAACCATTCGAGTTCATCATGTGATATTTTGTTGTTTTATACTTTGACAGCTTTGTTTTGGTGCTTTCGTGTTAGTTCTCACAATCCAGTGTGGTATCGCAATCAGGTAAGAAAATAGGAACTATATTGTTGCCGGGAACCAACGCAGTGTTTCTAGTTTTCAAACGTGTTTTGAATGACTTAAATGCACGTGTTTATAGTAAGCACGTGAATCTTCAAGCTTTACTTCAACCTACGAAACTATACCGTGATGCAATAACAACACAGAGGCCTGACGTGGCCTACGGTTAATGGAACTTTAGCTTTTAATTCTTAAGTAACTTGTTAGCTTTGAACCACGTGAAAAATATGCGATCGGCTTATACACGTATTCACGGGTCAAAATTTCTTATTATTACACCTCATAAATATTCATGAACTAATCATGGCAATTCATTGGCCCATTCCTATCACAAGTACTATTTCCCTAGGGAAATAGTTTTGACTATTTCCCTACAACCTCATCCCCAGAGTCACGTGAGGTGTAATAAAACAAATACTACATGGTATGATCGGGGCAATAGGGCACAGACTCCCTCGGTACTGGCTACGGGCCTATCACCCCTCACCCTTCGGGTTCGGGGTGATAGGCCCGTAGCCAGTACCTCGGGAAAATAGTTTGCTCTATTTCCCATCTACCATGTAGTATTTGTATACTATTCGCCGACTCGTACCCCCTCTTTGGTGCGCTATGCGCTTCTTCCATGTAATGTATTGAATGATTGATACGCAACCCCATGACGATGTTGAGAAAAATCAACATTTAATAGGATAGGATGGCTGTGATTGGACGATGATCCAACACCGTGGTCCTAAGACGATACTCTTATAAAACAGGTGTATGCTTCGCTCTCGGGGAGAAAATGATTTTTGATTTGAGAACATTACGTAGTCTTATTCTGTTAAAATAACAAACAAATCTTCGCCAATATATTGTTATCCATGACGACTTAAAACCGAATAATCGTATTAATACGATCAATTTTAAAATTCTATCGTTCGATTGTTATGATTTTAACGGATTTTTAAAAATTAAATATACAACTTTGTTTTTGTGTTCATTAGACATGGTACCCTTTAGTAGATCACAAATCGTGATGTCTCACGTATCATACATAATCACTTTCATCGTCTGTAATAAAACACCGGGAATATAAACCGACAGGCTGAATATGAACCGGCATGTTGACAAGCACGTTCTGCTGATCAGGAAAGCGAAGCAGGGGAGGTCGAACCCCAACAGAATCGTAGAAAATCAATATAGAATTATGGAAATGTCAACGAACTTTTACCGGAGACTTGGTAGATACATTTTATTTTCACTACTCGGTCTAGTGTTTGATAAGCATGATAAAGTATGATCAATGATTCGAATATTTGCTTTATGATTATTAATATCAATATTAACACTTTCCATGCAGCTATTTAGTTATGCCATTAAACAAAACAGATTTTTCAGAAACCTTTCCCAACTTTTAAAGTCGTATATCTCAAGAATTACTGAACCAATACGAGGCATGTTTGTACTTATGGTAATGCAATTCTCAAGGTGATTCCAAATATGGTGATGAAATTCAATAATTTTGACATTTTTTAAATATTTTGCGAAATTTTGGAACTGTCGTCTGTAGACGATTGCCGCGTGGAGAGTGTTAATACTCCATGGTTGCATGTATGTTGTAATAATAAAATTTATCGTAATATCGTAAGCTAATTATACAGTTTTCCAACCGTGACGATTTATTATTATCTAAAATAGTAATAATCAGCTGTTTGAATTATTCATATTCATATTATTGTTTAATTCAATTTACAATTTTTGTAATTCACATTTCGCGGGTGTTTGATCATTGCGTCCTTTGTTGCTTTTAACTTGATTTTTACGATTCTGCATTCATTATACTGTATACATCATATTAACTTAAGATTTCCGAACTTTGATAATATTAGACTACACAAAATATTCTGTACCAAATAAATAAAATTCTAAAATGTGTCAACTCATTCATCATGTTCATGTGTTGCAGGTATAAATATGATACTGTTATATGGTTAATGAATTCTGGAGCCCTCTCCGCGTCTTTGCTTTACCCGCCCTAGTATACACTGTTAAAACACTGTTTAAAAATGTGTTGTTTATAACAATTTAGCCAACATTGTTTAAATTTTAAACAACATTGGTTAAAAAAACTTTGATTTTCATAAATTTAGCCAATAGTTGTTTAAAATTTAAACAACATTGTGCAAAAATATTTTAAACAACTGTTGTGCGATTCACCGGTTAACCAACAGGTGTTTAAAAGAGCATGTTTTAAACATCGTTAAACAACTGTTTGTAAACCGGTGAATCGCTCAACAGTTGTTTAAAATATTTTTGCACAATGTTGGTTAAATTTTAAACAATTATTGGTTAGATTTATGAAAATCATAGTATATTTTACCAATGTTGTTTACAATTTAAACAATTTTGGCTAAATTGTTTTAAACAACAAATTTGTAAACAGTGTTTTAACAGTGTATGGTTTACTATTTGTCCATGATGTGGTTACTCGACTCACAACCAAACAATTTGAAATTATTTGACAACTTTATACATAAAAATAGCCACTTATTGTCATATTATTTCATATCTCATAATATATTATTGTCACGTTTTTTTCTATCCAGAAATCAGAAGTGTAACAGTCGACTTATGAAGGCCGCGCTAACACTCTACGCAATCGGGTCTGTTCTGTGGGTTATAGACAGAACACAATGCCAGTTACTCAGGTAAATAATATTCATGCAAATTGATGTATGTTGGAAATTGGATTGAAATATTATACCAATTGTTCTATTACGGTCCCATACTGAGAGACCTATCACTCACTGGTTTACACTATTGAAACGCTGTTTATAAATGTTGTTTAAAACTTTGAAAACAACCATTTTCTTCAATTCACATGTTAAACCATAGATAGAGAAGAAACAAGCCCGTTGTTTAAACATACTTGTTAAACAACTTTTTAATATTTAAACAAATCTGTGCAAATGTTTAAACAGAGTTGTTTAATTATTTCAATAACTCAGTTTGAACAACCAGGTTGTTTAACGGGTGAACTGAACAACTATAGTTGTTTAGTTTAAGCAACTTTTTTAAAACAGCGTTTTAACAGTGTACAGAATTAACAATATAAAAACTAGTTACTCAGGTTAAATAATATTCATAGGTGGAAAATTGATCGATGTTCGAAATTGGATTGAAATATTATACCAATTGTTCTGTTGTGGTCCAATACTGAGAGCACTATCATTCACTGGTTTACACTGTTAAAACGCTGTTTAAAATGGTTGTTTAAAACTTTGAAAACAACCATGTTTTTCAGTTCACACGTTAAACCATATAGACTTGAGAAGAAACTAGCTGGTTGTTTAAATAGAGTTGTTCAGCAACTTTTAAATATATAAACAAATCTGTTTAAATGTTGAAACAGAGTTGTTTAATTATTTCAACAACTCAGTTTGAACAACCAGGTTGTATAACTGGTGAACTGAACAACTATGGCTGTTTAGTTTTAAACAACTTCTTAAAACAGCGTTTTAACAGTGTACGGAATTAACAATATATTTTATATCAGTGACACTATAGTGTCACTGTTTAAGTGTTTATATATGCACCTTGAAAGAACGGAATGTTAATGTATTAAGTAGCGCTTAAAAATTGACAATTTATTTTAGAAAAGATGTCTTACGTCTCTTGAAATAGTTTCATCTGGGCAAATAAAATATTTACATTTGTATTGCATAAAAACGTCTTTTAAAATAATATATATAAAGTACACGGAGGAAGTTTAATGTCCACTCATGGAAGTGAGTTCCATACAAAAAGGAGACCACTTGCAAAGGCTGAACAGCGACCAAAACATCAAATTGGAAACTTGACAGATGAATGACCTTTTTTGAAAAGGATATTTTGCTACCAGCACATGCATTACACAAATAATATGTAGGGGCAGGAAAAAATGTTGTAGTATATTTAAATGAATTACTAATGGCACATATTAACGTCCTGAGCGGAAGGCAGCATGAAACTGCCATATTGTAATGTTCTCAATGATTTTTAATGACACTCCTATCAATTGCTATATTAATGAAGTTCAGCAATCTAAGAAGATTTAAAGGATATCCCAAAATGCATTGCGGGAGCACCAGCCAACTAAGGCTTTTTTCACATGATGCATTTGTGGAGAATCTATAAGGGCTCCAACGATGATGAATGCATTATGATGCCATGATTTTATGCAATGGGAACCGCGAGACTAATTGGAGACTAGATTAAGGGCATTTTTCAAAAACGCAATGCATTGTGGTGGACTGGTGGTGTCTTTAAAATCTTCTTTGTTCAGCAATCTACTAATATATCTGACACCATTTGTTTGAAATGAATATAAATATTGAGCGAGAGGCCCAGGGGGAGAGAGAGACAAATTTGAAAGTATTACCTAAATGCGTAGCTTCTCTGTACAGGCTGTATGAAGACAAGGTCTTGTTCGTGGATTGCAGGGTGTCCCTAACAATTAAAGGCATATTATGTGATCTTTTCTAGAGAGCGCCCTCTATTCATGATTTTATTTAGAAAGTAGATTTTCTTGCAGATTTACATTTCTGATCATAAATCGTACATACATTCTAAGTTACAGAGCGATACGATTCCTAATTACCTCAAAATCATGGTTTTAGAGTGAAAATATAAACTGTTGTGTTATCACGACAGCTTATTTTCACTCTAAAACCATGATTTTGAAGTAATTAAGAATCGTATCGCCCTGTAACTTGGAATGTATGTACAATTTATGATCAGAAATGTAAATCTGCAAGAAAATCTGCTTTCAATTTTTTTTTCGATGTTGAGGGCGTTCCCTGGAAAGATCACATAATATACCTTTAAGGGTGCCCTTGTTCACGTCATTGCCTCATTGATGACTCGGTATTGGGTCTTTATACAATCGGAAAGATAATTTAGTTGGCTTTCAAATTCCGTTTATTTGATGAGGGAAATGACGTGGAACATGCGCACCTCTTTTTAGGGACACCCTGTATTCAGGTTGTGTCGAAAAGCATCCATAGATAGGCAAAGATAGATGTTTTAATCCTTGTCGGTACAATTTTGGACACACCCTGTATTTATTCTACCTGTTCTGACATTTTGGCCGCTGATACACGCCACCATATGACGAGTGTCGTTATTTTCCATCAGAAATATGGTACACGGTACCCAATTAAAGCTTATAGTGCCTTCATAACGTCATTTTCGACCATTAAAATGTGATAAATGGATCATATACATGACCTGTTGATATCATAAAACTTAATCGACAAAATAAACTTACAATTTTGTTCATGGAGAAGATGACCTGGCCCTGGCATGCATCGTAAATTGCGATGACTCTTTCAAATCAAAAATATTGACCGTGTGGTTGGCCTCTTACCATCTTTTTGTTGAAATGAAAGTAGACCTATATACAGTCCTCAAAATAAGTAACTGACCAGGTAATAAATATAGGCCTACCCTCAACTCCAACACTAGCTTCTACATAAAAGTACTAAATTATGAAGTTGTAAAGGGGTTTCTTTCCTTTAATTTGAGATATTATACACGTGAAGGTTGAATGAATATTAACTCAGTTATGTGCCTAAGACCTAAACAAAGTCCGTTTTACACTTAACCATTTTTTTCGGCTACAGCAGCCTCGGACTATAATAGCAACAGGCAGATTATTGATTAACTGGTATATAGCCACAACTCACGGGTCAATACTCAATAGTGAGATGGGGATTGGGGATGCTTCAATTGATCAATGCAGCCCAACACTATCTGTCACACTGTCCTGCGTGTTCAAAACCCAAAGTGTGAAAATATCCAGTCTCCACTCGACCAAACCGACAATTTGGGCTCGGAAAAAACACTCTCCATATATTAAAATATTAAAATGTGTTTTATTTTGCAGTACTATTCGAAGTATTCTTCCGGTATACATAGCGCCTTTACTACAGCTGCATGGTTGGTGGCATGTGTTTGCCGGAGCTGCCAGTTCAAGTATCATATTATTTGTGTAAGTGTAAATCAGAACCGTGTGAAACGGGCGTTTAGTCTTAAAATAAGCTATACGCTATCTAAATTTATCGACATTTTTGTGTTGTGATTGAGAATAATATTTATTATACCGATACACACCATACCGTTTACGACAAAGTTAGCATATTTACCAAATTACGAATATTTGTCTTCAAATGAACAATTCCTTGTGTTAAAGTCGCTTTACAGCAAGTTTAGTATAGTAGTGTATGAAGTCCCCTTACCGCATACAATAGGAGGAGCGGCATAATATTATGTACATCACGTAACTAAAAAATGCAATGTAATGCCTACCCTGCGCCCTCTGTTAAGCACCTGTTAAAAACGAGTGAATTTAATAGATTTTACTGTTATACCTTCATAATATGGACATAATGATAACTATTGTCTTTAGACATTTGTCATTGAACCCCTAAAAAGGACACAAAGTAGTGTTGATTTTTTTTAAAATTAATTTACTTCAGAATTAAAGATGAACGTTAAAAATCACCAGTGTTGTTTCTACTTACAAAAACACAGCAAAACTTTATTAAAACAATACCATCGCTATTTATTTAACATTTTCTTAAAAACGCCCTCTTTGTAAATATGGTTCGCGTTATGTATCACTGAGGGATATTATCAGGGAGCTTATATTATCTGATGTAAAATGCTGATCGCGGCGCGATCAGCATTTTTGAATCGACGTTTTGTTGTACGAAGAGGGCTGATTTTTCTTAATCCTTGTAGGTGTAAGTTCATACATCTTACTATAAATCTGGAAACGGTGTGTGTTTGTGTGTTTGTTTGTGTGTTTGTTATCCTTATTTCTCCGTTAGTTGTGATCAAAGTGGCGCCTTATTCGCATGAAAGATAGAGGAAATAACGGGAAGGGTGTTAAAGTTTATTTCAGTGAAATTGGTTAAAAATTGGCTCCAAAAACAGCAAAAAACCGCTCAGATTTGGCTCATAAATGCCACTAGAATTGAACAACATTGTGCGTTGCGCGTACTACCGCGTAATCATACCGTGGTAACACGTCGCGTGCATGTTTGCGTAAGGGCTCACTGCCGCGCGCGGCACACGCACCCCTACACATGGCGCAGAAGCCACACGGGATAATGGTTATAGGCCAGTACAGTGTGTTGGTTGGGTATTTGGTGTCATGTTGGGGAGGAAGGGGGGGGGGGGGGGGGGGGGGGGGGAGGGCGGGGTGGTGTAAAACCACGGGGAAATGATTTAGGATAGGCCTAGGGTTATAATGGATAGCGTTTTGCGGGGGTTAATGAAACAACCTGATTTCTTTACTCTAAGTTGGCATGCCAAACAATCTAAGGGACCGAGGGTTAATGAAGTAGCCACGGGAAATGGTTTAGGGAGGGTTGTGATTATAAATCAAACTGGTTTGGGTGTGTGCATGGGGCCGGGGGGGGGGGGGGGGGCTGTAAAACCACGGGAAATGTTTTTAGGATAGGGTTAAGAGTTAATGAAGTAGCCGCGGGAAATGGTTAGGAGGGTTATGATTATAAATCCACCTGGTTGGTGTAGTTGCAGGGGGGGGGGGGGCGATTGTAGAGGGTTTATGTGGTTTTAAAAGTACCGAAGGTTAACTTGATGCGGTTTGAGAGGTAGGGGTTAATAAAGTAGCCACGGTAAATGGTTTAGGAGGGACATGGTTATAAATCGGTTATAAATCAACCTGATTTTTTTTTTTGGGGGGGGGGGGGTGTTTAGGATAGGGTTAAGAGTTAATGAAGTAGCCGCGGGAAATGGTTAGGAGGGTTATGATTATAAATCCACCTGGTTGGTGTAGTTGCAGGGGGGGTGGGCGATTGTAGAGGGTTTATGTGGTTTTAAAAGTACCGAAGGTTAACTTGATGCGGTTTGAGAGGTAGGGGTTAATAAAGTAGCCACGGTAAATGGTTTAGGAGGGACATGGTTATAAATCAACCTGATTTTTTTTTTTTTGGGGGGGGGTTGTATGGGGTTTATAATGCCTTTAAAAGGAATATGGTTATAAATCAACCTGGTGTGGGGGTGTTGTAGGGGGTTTATGTGGTTTCAGAGGTAGGTAATGTGGCATAACCATCTAGCGGGGACCCGAGCGTAGCGAGGGTACGCCGCTAGTGTAATACAATTGTGAAAATATACCAATCCCAGTTTTTAGGTAGGTCGTCCGTAGGAAGAGACCTTATGGCAGCATCCTTCGTGTGTAGTCTGTGTGTGTAGTGTGTAGTGTGTGTGTCAACAATTTGGTATACACTTTTTGTTACAATTTGGTATACACTTTTTGTTTTGTCCATTTCTTTTCCATACAATGTCCAATTGCAATCAAACTTCGGTCATAGATGCAACATGGAAACCTTCATATGTTAATGAGGTCAAAGGTCACATACCAAGGTCAAAGGTCATCCGAGGTCAAGATGTATATATAAAAGTGGCTGCATATGTAAAATTGATTACATTTGTCCATTTCTTTTCCATACAATGACCAATTGTAACCAAACTTTGGTCATAGATACAACATGGAAACCTTCATATGTTAATGAGGTCAAAGGTCACATACCAAGGTCAAAGGTCATCTGAGGTCAAGATGTAAATGTAGAAATGGCTGCATATGTAAAATTGATTACATTTTTCCATTTCTTTTCCATACAATGTCCAATTGCAATCAAACTTCGGTCATAGATGCAACATGGGAACCTTCATATGTTAATGAGGTCAAAGGTCACATACCAAGGTCAAAGGTCATCCGAGGTCAAGCTGCATATGTAAAATTGATTACATTTGTCCATTTCTTTTCCATACAATGACCAATTGTAACCTAACTTTGGTCATAGATACAACATGGAAACCTTCATATGTTAATGAGGTCAAAGGTCACATACCAAGGTCAAAGGTCATCTGAGGTCAAGGTCACATACCAAGGTCAAAGGTCATCTGAGGTCAAGATGTAAATGTAGAAATGGCTGCATATGTAAAATTGATTACATTTTTCCATTTCTTTTCCATACAATGTCCAATTGCAATCAAACTTCGGTCATAGATGCAACATGGGAACCTTCATATGTTAATGAGGTCAAAGGTCACATACCAAGGTCAAAGGTCATCCGAGGTCAAGCTGCATATGTAAAATTGATTACATTTGTCCATTTCTTTTCCATACAATGACCAATTGTAACCTAACTTTGGTCATAGATACAACATGGAAACCTTCATATGTTAATGAGGTCAAAGGTCACATACCAAGGTCAAAGGTCATCTGAGGTCAAGATGTAAATGTAGAAATGGCTGCATATGTAAAATTGATTACATTTTTCCATTTCTTTTCCATACAATGACCAATTGCAACCAAACTTCAGTCATAGATACAACATGGAAACCCGCATATGTTAATGAGGTCAAAGGTCGCATAGAAAGGTCAAAGGTCATCTGAGGTCAAGATGTAAAATTTAGTACACTTTTTTTTTGTCTCTTGTTCATTTTTTTTTGTCTCTTGTTCATTTTTCCATACAATGACCAATTGCAACCAAACTTGGGTCACGGATGCAACATGGAAACATTCATATGTTAATTAGGTCAAAGGTCACATACCAAGGTCAAAGGTCATATGAGGTCAAGATGTAAAATTAGCTGCATATGTAAAATTAATTACATTTAAACAGGTGAAGTACAATTGCAACCAAACTCCAGGATGTTTATTTTATTTTTTATATCCTGGATCCGCTAGTGGTCTAACCTCTTTCTTTCTAGATGCCTGTGGTTTGAGATCCACCTTGTTTTTAATCTACCCATAAACGGACGACCTATTTGGGACCGCTGTCCCTATTTTTATTATAATTGAGGGCGCAGCCTCCAACACATCTCTTAATGTCCCTTTTAAATGAAATTGTTTCCAATTTTGATTCCAGGTATGATATCCGTTGCAGAGAACTGAAACAGAAATATACATTTCAGGTGAGCAGTAATTATTTTAATTCAACGTGAAAAATGTTGTAAAAAGGAAAAAGTTCCCTCCCCAATTTAAACCAAAAGAGGGCCATAGTTGTACCATATAAACATAGTGTTGCCATATTGCTTTAACATTTTCCACGGGGCAGGGCACAAAGCATAATCTTGCCAGATTAACAAAATTGATAGATTTGCGTAGATTTACGCGCTTTACTCCGTGAACTATTTCCGGTTGAAAACCAGGCAACATTCTTCTTGCTGCCGTGGCAGGCTTCTGCAGATGACAGTTACACAACGTGTTTAAAAAATGTCAAGATTATTGAATTTCATCACCATATTGGAATCACATCGAGAAGTGCAGTAAAATAAGTACAAATATGCCTAGTGTTGATTCAGTAATTCTTGAGATAGACTTTGAAAGTTGGGAAATGTTTCTAATTTTATCTATTTATTTATATCTGTTGTTGTATTTTTTCCCTTTACGATTCTTTACAGACGCTATGGCATCTGATACCATACATCAAAGTTCACAGAACCACGAAGAAAGAAGTATGACTATCTCACCCGCCGCCTTTTCCCATCAGGAATTCAGTACCGCCTGTGTGAATTTTCGTTGGAAATTCCATAATATAAACAATTATTCAAAACTATTGTTTCCCATATGGGTGTCGCCAAGTAAATGTTCCATCTACCTGGGTCTTACATTATCAAACTGTTTTATGATTCAGAGTCAATGATTTAGTCCTGGTTATTTTTTGATGACGTCATTTGATGGTGATGATGACGCCCTCTGGAGCAGGGTGTCGTATTAAAAGGTGACTAAGTTAGTATTCATCCACGTCACCATTCATGAGAGTGACGATGTTGTGAATCTATAGGAAGAGTTTTATTCATAGACAGGAGAGGAGACGCAAACCAAACGACATCGTGTTAATTAGTCACCTTTACGACACTATTTATGAGGAAAAACTTGGGCAGTTTTCTGTCTCTTTTGGAATTTCCAACGAATCCTAGTTCATAATGTATCCCACCGCCTTGTTATTTATTACTTATATGCTGCTCTGAAAATTATGGTAAACCGTAGGCCTTACTTATTGTATTATATAAGTTTGGTATTGGACGTAGGGGAAATAGCTGTAAGTGGTCCACATATCCAAAAGCTCATCATAATAGTGAAAGACGTTGTCGGGAGACAAGTGCGAATTCGGGAGACGTCCTCAGTGCGAATTGGAAGAGGTCGGGAAGATGTCGTAAGTGCTGAAGTGTTCTTACGAAATCGGACGGAACTGGGCGGAGAATTATTTAACGGTTGATTTAAAAAAATAAAAATCTTTACTGCTTTTTTATTTTTAAAATAGATATACATTCCTTAAATCCTTTCCATAAGACCAGGCTCGTAAAGATTTTTAATTTAAAAATAAATAAAAATGTTTTGATTGATTGATTGATTGATTGATTGATTGATTGATTGATTGATTGATTGATTGATTGATTGATTGATTGATTGATTGATTGATTGATTGATTGATTGATTGATTGATTGATTGATTGATTGATTGATTGTTAAGTCGAGATATATTCCAAGATGCCTTTGCCACAGTGCTAACTATCTGCCCATTTTTCACTTTTCCTATTCCCTAGTTCCGTCAGATTTTTGACCAGTCTTATTTATACATCTTAATTTTTACCAAATATATTAATACCGTGTATTTTTGCCTACATCTTATACATGGTATTTTTAGTTTTATTTATCTACATGTTATACCAAATACTAAAGGTATTATACATTATATTAATTATTATGTTATGCCTTATATTTCAATTTAGGTATTATACATTATATTAATTATTATGCTATGCCTTATATTTCAATTTATACAAATCATATTATTGTTATACGCAAACTCAATCAGCGTGGATTCTTCCTATCTATAAATTAAATGTAATACAGGGTGAGTCAAAAAGACTGCAATAGTGGAAAGAAGCCATTTTGTTTTCAAAACCAAAATGAATTTTAAAACTTTTTAAAGGTTGCAAGAATGATGTATTTAATCCTAACTTTGTGTGAAAACATGAAGTCGATCGCATTTTTCGTTTGTCTTTGGTGACCCTCTTTGTTGCACAACCAAATGTACCTGTTTGTCCACGAGCACAGTGATTTTCATTTGAAATGGCACTTTTACATTTTATATTTGAATATCCCGCCAACAAAAAAATGGAAAATGTCAGTTATTTATTAAAATTGAGAACATTATACGCTTTCATAGCATGGGTATGATTATAATTGATTATGCTAACTCACATGTAAACAAGAAAGGATGCATCAAATTCCAATAACATCACAAATGAACTCAAGTTTCCAAATTTGAATGAGAGGCACATTTTGTGATCTGATGCATATTTTGGGTATCTCGTGGACAAACGTGTGAAATGGGTGCACTGGTCAAAAGGTTCACCAAAGGCAAACGGAAAATGATATTGACTTCATTTTTTCACGCAAAGTTATGATTAAATACATCATTCTTGCAACGTTTAAAAAGTTTTAAAATTCATTTTGGTTTTGAAAACAAAATGGCTTCTTTCCACTATTGCAGTCTTTTTGACTCACCCTGTATTACCAAATTGATTTCTTTTCAGGAATGTGAATGTTCAAACATTCCCTTCTGTTATTTCAACTCATTTTTTACAGTTAGTTGGCTGCTTGCAGACATTTTAAAGTAAAGATAAATAAGAAACAATAGTAGAGTCATTATCTTGGATTTCGTGACCAATTTCTTGATACCAAAGTTTCTTAGTGAATTTTCAAAATCGGAGCAAGTTTAAATTTTGACCCCATATGCAAAGGTCAACGACCTTTTTACGTTTTACCCGATAACTCGTTAACCAAACATCGGAAGTAGGGCAAACTATACTTTTTCGGAATCCTTGTGCTCATCAGCCGAACAATTTGGTGTGCTTTTCAGCTTAATTAAAGTCATTTGAATTTTTGGGCCCCTGTATGGCGGCCATTTTGGAATTTGCGCTATAAAAGAACTTTCCCGTCACTTTTGAGAGGTGCATGGGAGCTCATTTTCTCTTAAAATGGTTCTAGTTGACAAATTCACTAAGAAACTTTGGTATCAAGAAATTGGTCACGAAATCCAAGATAATGACTCTACTAACAAAGCTGGTTTATCTGTTCTATACAACCTTTTTTGTATAACAGAATTACTCCCATTTTTTAAAGCGCCTAACCTTTCGATCCTACTGTTAATTAATGTTACGCTAAATCCTAGTCTATTTTCCTTTGGTCTATAAATGCGATTACGTAAGATAATGTTATGAAACATTTCTTCCAAAAATTCATCATCAGTCTTTCAAAAAAAAAATTACAGCTGTTATTTTTCGTTGTTTGGCATATTAATTATGGGCTTCAACGCCTATGCTTATTCACAATATTTTCTTAAACCGTGAGGGATTGTTGTCATTGTATTGAATATGTATTATATATTTATATTATAGTGTTGTTGATGTGAAAAGTGTGAAACTTAGGGAGCAGTTCCATTTATACGCGATAAATTTATCGCGACTGTACCGGGGCCTGATATGTTTTGGACCCGATGTTTTTCAAGTTGATACGCGATAAAATAGACATCAGGCCCCGATAAAATAGCCATCGGGGCCCGATACGAGGCCTCTGCCATACCCTGGGGTATGTTTAGCAAATAGAGCGGGACATTGTTTAGCAAATACACGAGGATAATACAATTTACGTTAAACATCCATAATCAATAACATTATCTCTAAAAACATGAAATACTGAATTTGTACCTTACAACTAGAATAAATAACACGAAGCTCTATTTACATACCGACCACTTATCTTTCGTTATATTTAAACAAGCGGTAATACGCTACTCGATAAATAATCCTTTGCTACTCGCAACTGTACGCGCTAAAAATCTCATCGGGGCCTGATAAAAAACTCATCGGGGCCCGGAACATTCTCGCAATTTTTATCGCGTACAAATGGAACTGCTCCCTTATGTATAAAAAGGTCATCTTATGTTGCAAACAGTGGCGGCACCAGGATCATAATTTTGGGAGGGGCAAAAGAGGGGCTAGAACTTTTTTAAGGGGGGCATGAAGAAAAGAAGATCGCGAAGTCCGCACTTTTGTTTGCCAAATTTATTCTAAAATTGTCAAATGTGGTCTAGTTTAACCTAATTTGGTAAAAAATTGCCATTTAATACTGAAATTGTCAAATGTTGTCTAATTTTACCTACATTTATATATAGCCTATCTTTTTTGGGTGGGGGGGGGGGGGGGCCTCCCCCGTGGCGCCGCCAATGGTTGCAAAGAGTGTTATTTATAGTTCTCGTGTGTTATGTGTGATTATGTGATTGATGTTTCTCATTTTAATTTATTACAACTGTTATGTTAGAAGTTTAGAAATGTAATCAAATGTTATTAAAATATCAAACAAGATCAGCCTGCTCGCATCGAGTCCGACGATTGATCGATTCAGTGCCTAATTCGCCCGCGAAGTGTTACGTGTAATCCGATCGTCACTATGTGAAATCAATGAATTTCTATCTTTGGTGAAATGGACCATGCTTTTCGAGTCCTGAACCCTGATAGAAATGATCGCTACATAGAGTCTAGTGGAGTGAACTATGATCATTCCAAAAGGTGCTTGATCCAATTACCAGGTAATTATATAAGGCCATGTGTTTTGAACTCACCACCCTTATCGCGTTGCATTTCCAGATTGTTACATTACACCATCTGAGATTCCGAATTGGTATATCGCAATAACTACTTGCTCTACCCCATAAACAAGTTGGTATATATTTTGCTGAACGGAAATCTCACAAGGAATCCGAATATGATATTGGACTTTAGACATGTTAGATAGGACCTAATCCTAACATGTTATGATATTCAATGTCTAAAAATATATAAATGTTCATATTTTGATTAAAGCTCAATAACAATTCCTCATGAAATTACCCATCGGAACATATTAATGGTTATCAAAGGTTACTTTGTTGAAATATAGGCCTACTATATCGGGAAGTGAATGAGCCCGAACGTTTACGGTTTCAATTTTTTTAGACTTTACAAATATATTTTTGCTTTATGCACCATCCTGAATTCCCCACCGACACCCTTGACTCTCGAAATATAATCAACCATAGCCCAGCCAAACAGTAATATAAATACCTGATTTATTCACACAATGTATAGCTAGATGTATGGGCTTTCAAATGACACCTAAACCAATAGTTTATTTGTTGAGTTATAGAGAAAGATAGATGATTTGTCACCAAAAATGCAACACCGTCACCCTTTTTGGGTGGTGAGTTCAAACAAAGATGTTCTAGTATTTTTACACCCCCCCCCCCCCCCCCCCCGCCCTGTTACGTACGCTTTGACGTATCTATAAATGGCGAAAATTATGGACGACCCCTATTATACGCAACCCTTTGAGTTAGTGTGGCGATTCTGGATCTTAACCCATAAAGCAAAGCGTTATCGATTAATAATGTTGACGTCACACTTTAACAGGGATGAGAATGAAGGACTGGTCACATTATATTTAGAAGAAGATTATGGCGATGATGATTATATCATATAATAACTTTGTTTTATGGAATGGAAATGATTGCGAAATCAATGATTTCCTATACCTAGTGCAACTTTGCTGTTATGCGCGGTCATTGAAATCGCCATAACTTTAAAAGTATCCATTCGATTTGTTGAATTTGCTCATTTAATGTATATCTCAGATTGTACGTACCGATTATCTATTTTGAATTAGCCAACCTCAAAGCACCTGGTCAGGGACTTTATGTGCTAGGTGTATTTTTCCAAATGTTTATCAACATTTTGAGACGCCTTGTATACAACAAACACACGGAGGCCCATGTTCAAAACAACAAGAGGGACGGAATAAGAGGAGCAAGTTCAATCAATATTCCTACATCAAACGGATAACCTGTTCATCCGCCTATGCATATGCAATCGGGGTGGATGGATATGATCATGGAAGTGGTGATTATGCACTTGAATGTTGTTGTTGGCCATTTACATTGGTATGAAAATGCTTTCAAAGTGTATTCAGAAACGTGTATATCAATTAACACTTTCCATGCCGGCTATTTTAACATTATACAAAACAGATTTTTCAGAAATCTTTCCCAACTTTCAAGGCCTATCTCAAGGATTACTGAACTAAAATAGGCATGTTTGTATTTATTGTAATGCCTTTTTCATGGTATTTCCAAATATGGTAATGACATTCAATAATGTTGACATTTTAGAAACATTTTGTAAAAGTTTGTAATGTCGTCTGCAGACGCCTGCCAGTGTTAATTCAATTATTAATGTTGTACATGTAGGAGTATTGTCGCGAATGTGTGATCCTATATATTTCTGTAAAGATTTACGATTATGTGAAGAGTGTCAACATGATTCGTTTCGTTATGACAAAAAAGTTATAGACCTCTGATGAAATTAATCGTCATAAGGACGGGTGGTTACTTGATTAATGTTTTGGTGTGTTTCAATTTTAATACAAGCCTTGATTATAAACACCTCGAAGAAGTTACGATATTTTTTTCTCTTCAATCGGTATAAAAATATCGCGTATATTATTTTATATATGCTCCGCTCATATTATTATTGTATTGCATATCATTTAAAAGCTTGTTTCAGTCCTCAGCCACTTGGGCAAGTCTCAATCTGAATGTGCCAAACTCACCACGTTTGCCCTCAAAAGTCAGAAGAGCCTCTCTCTCTATACAGTCTGCAGTGTTGTCAATGAAATCAGTGACAGTTAAGAAAAACTGTCACTGATGAAACATGTCAGTGTTTCAATGCAACAGACGAGTAAGTTGTTCTCTTTAGCACAACATCTGAGACGATTATAACTCACAAAAACACAAAATAGAGCACAATATTGAAGCGGTGCTTTTGGCACATTTAGATTCCATACATTCTCATAAGCAAATGGCTGAGCACTGAAACCAGCGATTGCTACAAATTTGGTATCTTTGGAAAGATGGAAGATGGACGCATCATCTTTACATTGAATTGATGTGTGAAACAATAGGAATATATCACGAACAACATCCGACGAGTTGAAAAACATTTCCGAACTATTTTTGAGGAATTATATGTTGATAAAAGCAACAACAAAAAAACACGAAAAAATAGTCTCTTTTTCAGGGTGATGTATAAAAGTGACCTTTCTAAAATAGTGCCTTGCTTTCTTTCACGTAGTGTCTTTTTAATACACGTGTGTAATAAATAAAAAAGAGTTATGTGTGGTGTGTTTCAATGGGCTATTCCATTTGAAATCCACCCCCCTATGGAAGGCATGACTTTAATCATCTTCCACACAGGGAGTGCAGATTTCAACTGGAGTCACCCATGCAGGCAACCCCATTTGAAATGCACACTCCCTGTGTATGTAGTCCATAGGCGGGGCGATATTATTTACCGTAAACAACATTTGATACCTTGACGGAATAAAGCGTATAGTATAGGCCTACATGATGAGACTGATACATGTATACAGTGTTTGGCCAAATGTTGTTTATGGTTAATAAATTCGCGGGCGGGGGTGTATGGATTTCAAATGGAATAGCCCAATCAAATCAACGAAGATTGCAACCAATAAGTGTATAAATAGATTATAAATATTTGAGAAACAAATTATATTGATCATACTGAAATAAATGTATGCAGATTGTAATAGGCATTTTGGTGTTGTTCATAATAAATCAATCCCAAATGATAAAATTAGTGTGTGATATGTGTTGTTTTGTAATGTTTGTTTTTTTGTTCCTTAATAAGTGTGTTTTTATACAAAAATGCAGAAAACAGATTGACTTTGCATTATTATTTAAGTTTTATATGAGCTGTAAACATGGTAATTATAAGAGCAATGAACGATAGCCCAACAGACATTAACCATCAGGGTTATTGAACTGAATGATTAAAGGAAATCCGTGCCATGAAACTTTAGCGCTCAGATATACATGTATAACATTATTATATACAGACCACATCTGTAGATTTAAGTTTTTAAAAGTACCGCGTTAAAAGACAAAAAACACAATCACATGTATGGACGTCGCCATATTGATCAAAGCTATGACGAAAGACTTACGAGATGTCCGCGTCTCTGTTTCATGTATTGATATTATCGATGTATGCATTGAATTCCTGCATGATACCGTCCAGCGACCTGTTGCTGCTGAGGCGGTTTTAGTTACGATGACATCACAATATTAGGTATACACAGACAACCGGGCGCGAATTTCAAATAATCACCAGGTTGGGGATGTGCAGTTTAAACATTATAGTTCTGTGTTCAATAATTAAAATGGTCAATATACATTAGATAATTATTTTCCTATACAATATGATGCATGGTTTCATGAATAGCACGGTATTCCTTTAAAAAAGTTCATCAAGATATACTCTGTAAGTAGCACTGAACCAATTGATTGGCCCATTACCATGATTCGAGCTCTTCGCAGTTCATTAACACTTTCCATGCGGGTATTATGTTACCATATATACCATAGATCCTTGAGAATGCATACAAAACATATTTTCAGAACCCTTTCCAACTTTCAAAGTCTATCTCAAGATTTACTGAATTAATACTTGCATATTTGTACTTAATTTCAATGCATTTCACATGGTAATTCTAAAATGTGGTCATGAAATTCAAACATTTTGACATTTTAAACATTTTTGGAATGTCGTCTGCAGACGCCTGCCGCGTGTAAAGTGTTAAGCACGTTAATTGGGCTATTTATTGTTCATATTTTGCTAAATATACTTTGAAGATTAATTACAGATCGTATAAAACTTTAGGGAAATGTCGGCCTATACAGGGTGAGTCCAAATATTCAGGTCCCGTTTTCAAAAAGTCAGGAAAAATACTCCTTGTCAAAAATTGGGCATTGTTTATAAGACTGTAAGAGTAGAAATACCTCTTCATACTTGGTGATGTTTTAAAGACAATACCTTATTCCACGCCAGAATTACAACATATTTACGAAAAAGAGCAAGATCCAAAGTGTTACAGAAATTGAGCTATTCCAGATAAAAATGACCCCCCCCCCCCCTATAGAGGACAATTTTTTTAGTGCGGAATTCCATGACTCCCTCTATGAAAAGTATATGGAATTCTAGATCAAACTTCAAAAAAAGTATGGAATTGGTTGGGAAAAAAGTATGGAATTCCGATGTCCTCTATGGGGGGGGGGGGGGGGGGGGGGGCGGCGGTCTGACTTTGAAAAAGTCTGGAATTCCAAGAACATGTGCCAAACAAGTATGGAATTCCATTGAAAAATTGGTTGGGAAAAAAGGTCTGGAATTCCGATATCCTCTAGGTGTGGGGGGGGGGGGGTGGGGGGGGGGGGCGTCATTATTATCTGGAATGAATATTATGATAAATTCGGTTTTGCACAAACATATTCATAACGACGGAATACACCTGGTATACGTTTTTAAAGCAAGAACTGTTTAAAAGGATGAGGTCTGTTTATCGCTCAAACTTCTCTCATGTCAAATTCGCCTTAAATAATTAGTTTTGTCTGTTGCTAACAGTTCCATGATTATTTGAATTTCTTAGGATTTCCTGTATATGCAACATTTTAACTGAGTCCTCTGAACATTTTGAAGCCGTTAAGCTCCGTTTGGACTAGCAGAATATTTATTGTCTTTATGCAACTAGCTAGATAGAATAAATGTTCACCTCTGAATGGTATCAGGCAAGGGCGCATACAGGATGGTCGCACCCCGGGGTGCTGTGAAAAGATGATCCCCCAAAAATGCAAACGATCAGGCCCTTTTCTTGTTCTATAGCCCCAATATTGCCTTTCTTTTCCGTTTGGCCTTTTCTTCTCTTATCTTTCCTTTTTTGTCTCCTTTCCTTTTCCCCCTTTCCTTTTTCTTTCTCCCCTTTTTTCTTCTTCATACCCCGGGGTGCTGCAGCCACCGCAGCACCCCCCCCCCCCCTGGATCTGCCCCTGGATCAGGGATTCTATTAAATTTGGGATAAGAAAGTCCTATACTGACGTACGTCAGTATAGCTAAACAGGTCCCGTTTGCATTAATTAAAAAGGTATGCAACAGCGCCATTTAATGATGATCACCGGAATTAAAGTTTGTGTCCATAGGACACAAACTTTGACGGTCCTTTGACGGACAATGACGGTATGGTGTAAAGTGAGAGAAAATGAATTCAAATACCTAAAATAAATAATGAAACGTGAAGTATCATAGATTTCAGGATTGTCAAAACCGCCCATCACGTGCGTTCATAACTTTCAAAACCGGACAATTTTGGGGCATTTTACCAACAATTCCGTGTAAACTTCTAAGGGCTGATATCCAAACTCTCAGCGGTGTTACACCGGTATAACATCGGTGTAATACCGGTGTAACACCGCTGAGAGTTTGGATATCAGCCCTAATACCTATAGCAGACGACACCAAACAGCGCCACCAACAATGTGACAATCACCAAAGTTAAACAAAAGTAGCTTCAGATCGGCAATTGAGTGGCACACCCCTGGTGGTATATCCACAAACAATGGAAGTTGATCAAGTTGTTGTAATATATTAATGATGAATGTCAATTGCATCTTTGTTACTCGAACTCGAACACCTGTTTCCACGAACCATGTTGATCACCATGATCACGTTTTTGTTACATAATGACATGATATTAGGATGAATGTCAATTGCATCTTGCTTAGCATTTCTTTGTTACTCCAACACCTGTTTGGTTATGTTTTAACTAGAGCCATTCAAACATAACCGCAAGACAATAGAAACTATTTTCCTATTGTAAGCGCTGTGAATACAAACACGCCATTGATTGCTGTATTCAAAAGGCGCGCGTTAAACTGCTCGAACTCGAACACCTGTTTCCACGAACCATATTATATTGATCACGTTTTTGTAACATAATGACATGATAAGGATGAATGTCAATTGTATCTTGCTTAGCATTTCTTTGTTACTCGAACACCTGTTTGGTTATGTTTTAACTAGAGCCATTCAAAACATAACCGCAAGACAATAGAAACTATTTTCCTATTGTAAGCGCTGTGAATAAATACCAACACGCCATTGATTGATGTATTCAAAAGGCGCGCGTTTAAACTTATATTCATAGGATCCTTTGGACATGTTGGAACAGATTGAATTTCACAGAATTTGTGAAAATACACATATCTCCCGTTTCTAATAACTAATTTGAATGAATATAATATATAAGCTGCATGGAGAGCTTGTGGCAAACTTGGTCAGTTATGGAAGGCCAAATCACTATCCAGAAAGCTCAAAGAAAGACGGTACATAGCTACAGTAGAATCAGTCCTCCTTTATGGATGTGAGGCATGGACAGTCACTCCAAAGCTAGGATGCTAAGATCTGTGTTCAACATCAACAGGAGTCAGCATGTGACGAATAAGGACCTGTATGGGGACATGCCAAAGTCTCGGACAAGATCAGAGAACGCAGAGCAATATTTGCTGGACACTGCTTCAGGGGGTCCAAGGAGCTTGTACACAAACTCATACATTGGATTCCAAAGCATGGAGTAAGAAAGCGTGGCAGACCAGCCCTGACCTACATTGACATTCTAAAACGTGATACAGGACTGCAGTTGGAAGAAATCAAGACAGCTATGTTGGAAAGGAAGATCTGGAGAGGCATTGTGGTTCGGAAAATCATCCGCCCTAAGTCAAGTAAGTCAAGTAATTAAGTTTAGGTTTGTAGCTAACAATGCGTTCTTGCTGTACATTCCATTGAATATATCATGTCTGTACTTGGTTTTAAAAATCGGTGAAATCGGGACCTAAATATTTGGACTCGCCCTGTAATAGTTATCAACGTATGAACGAGGGAAACTGTTTTATTCTCTTGATTAGTCGGTTTTGTTGTCGATCTGAACATGTTTAAAGGGGCATTGAGAGATTTCACACAAAAAAGAAATTCAATATTTTCACATTGTTTAGATAGATGATATACATAGACCCCCCTCTCATGTAAGAAAAAAAAAATCAATACAAATGAAAATAAAGAAATTTTGTCGGCATTTCAGAAGGTATATTGGTGCATTTCAGACCTCATCAACTCATTTTGAAACGTTAAAACTATTTCGCGCGAAGCGCCTTAAATAACAAAATGGTCCAAAAACATTCCTGAAGCCATCTTGTTATTGCTTGAATCATGAAACATGCGCAATTGCATTTTAACCAAGTCACCTGTATTTCGGGGTGGGGCGTCCTCTATGAAAAACATCGGGCGTGACCCCCCCCACCCCCCCCACCCCCCACCCCCCACCCCCCCCCCCCCCCCCCCCCCCCCCCCCCCACCCCCCCACGCTTACCGTCTAATGCTCCTTACCCTTCCTCCTCCTCTCCCTCCTCCTTCTCCTATCCATCCTTTATTTTCTTCCTAAGTTATTTTTTTCTCAGGATTCGTCTCTGGTTGGTGGGGGAATGCGTTGGCGGGGATTCAGGGGACGGAGCTGTTGTGTTTTGCCTGTTTGAATGACCTGTTTGCTATAAATAATTGCATTTCGTCAGCCTGCTTAGATAATTGCCTAACTCACTTTTCAGCGAAATGTTTGAGTTTTTTTGCATAAATCATGACTTCATTATCCATTATGCACATGCTGTAATAATATCTAAGTCATTGACAAATCAAAAGTGTTGATAAATGCACAATTGGAATTCTGCCTAAGTCAGCGCATTGTGAGTTAAGCAAATTGCAATAATTATGTAAAATGTTTAAAATGGGTCATATTAACTCGTATTAGGTCTATAACAAGCCATATTTCACTGAAAGGTATATCCCCAACCTAATTCTATCCAACAGATACTGCTCTTGTTGGAATTCACCTGTACTATTCATGGTGCTATTATAGATTTAATTCTGTGGGTGCTATTCAATAATCGTCAACCTGCTTCGATAACTGCCTAACTCACTTTTCCTATTTTTGTTGTTTTCTCAAAACTAGAAAAAATTAGTTGGCAATTATCGAAGCAGGCTAGCTGACGATTATAAAACATTGACACTGTTCAGAGACAGGGCGAGTGAGAGACACTATAAAAGCTCCCCTGCCCTCTCCCTCCTCTCTTTCGTTACACCAAGG